>CANTAL010000077.1:1172500-1217742 GCA_947650365.1 Chamaelirium japonicum | reverse complement strand
ATATATATATATATATATATATATATATATATATTATATATATATATATATATTATATATATATATATATATATATATTATATAATATATATATATATATATATATATATATATATATATATATATATATATATATATATATATAATATATATATATATATAGTATATATATATATATATATATATATATATATATATATATATATATATATATATATATATATATATATATATATATATATATATATATATATATATATTATATATATATATATATATATATATATATATATATATATAGGTATGCTTGGTTGCGCTGTGCGCTGCCGAGAGAAAACGCGCTGCGGAGCCATGACCGTCCGATTGAATCGGATCAAACGGCTGAATGCAATCCGCTCCCGCTCCCGCTCCCGCACCGCGCACCAAGCTGCACTGCACCGGAACCCCACCGTCCGATCAGCCCACCCGTCTGATCGAGCGGCAGTAACAGTTTTCGCTGTTACTGTAGCGGCTATAGTAACAGCGAAAACTGTTACTGTCCGTCGATTTCCATCAATTCGTTTCGATCGAACGGCCAGAAACAGTTTTCGCTGTTACTGTAGCCGCTACAGTAATAGCGAAAACTATTACTGGCCACTCGATCCTTTTTGATCGAACGGCCAATAACAGTTTTAGCTGTTACTGTAGCCGCTACAGTAACAGCGAAAGCTGTTACTGCCGCTCGATCGGAAGGGTGGGCTGATCGGACGGTGGGGTTGCGGTGCGGTGCAGCTGTACGCGGTGCGGGAGCGGGAGCGGGGAGCGGAATTACATTCAGCCGTTTGATCCGATTCAATCGGACGGTCGTGGCTCCGCAGCGCGTTTTCTCTCGGCAGCGCACAGCGCAACCAAGCATACCTCTATATATATATATATATATATATATATATATATATATATATATATATATATATATATATATATATATATATATATATATATATATATATATATATATATATATATATATATATATATATATATATATATATATATATATATATATATATATATATAGAGGTATGCTTGGTTGCGCTGTGCGCTGCCGGGCGAATATGCGCTGCGGAGCCTAAACCGTCCGATTGAATCGGATCAGACGGCCCGGAGATTGAATCGGATCAGACGGCCCGGAAATAATCTCGCTCCCGCTCCCGCACTGCACCGTAGGCTGCACCGCACCGCACAGCCGATCCCGCACCGATCGATCCCGCACCGTCCGATCGGGTTTTGATTTGAGATCGAGCGGCATCTACAGCTTTCGCTGTTACTGTAGTGGCTACAGTAACAACGAAAACTGTTACTGGCCGTTCGATCGAAAAGGATAGATGGAAATCGAGTAGCCAGTAACAGTTTTTGCTGTTACTGTAGCAGCTACAGTAACAGCGAAAACTGTTTCTGGCCGTTCGATCGAAACGGATTGATGGAAATCGGACGTCCAGTAACAGTTTTCGCTGTTACTGTAGCCGCTACAGTAACAGCGAAAGCTATAGATGCCGCTCGATCTCAAATCAATACCCGATCGGACGGTGCGGGATCGGCAGTGCGATGCGGTGCAGCCTGCGGTGCGGTGCGGGAGCGGGAGCGGGATGGTTTCCGGGCTGTCTGATCCGATTCAATCGGACGGTCTAGGCTCCGCAGTGCATATTCGCCCGGCAGCGCACAGCGCAACCAAGCATACCTCTCTCTCTCTCTCTCTCTCTCTCTCTCTCTATATATATATATATATATATATATATATATATATATATATATATATATATATATATATATATATATATATATATATATATATATATATATATATATATATATATATATATATATATATATATATATATATATATATATATATATATATATATATATGCGGTCTTTTAATACAGGCATTTAATGCGGACACCATTGCTTTAACTCCCCATCTAATCTGAATCATACGTCGGGATCTAATGGACGGCCCGGATCATAGGTAATATATGAGTAATAGGCCATGAGTAAGAGAATCTCTCCCACCATATATATATATATATATTTTTTTTTTCAGCATTTTGCTTCGACCATTTGACCCTCTTAGAAGTTTTGGAATTTGATGAAAATTTGTGAGGATGATCATCTTACCCTAGACAACACCCTCACCAAATTTCATCAAATTCCAAAACTTCTAGGATGGTCAAACAATGTCTCAAAGCAGCAAAAATGCTGCTTTGATAGGCAGCATCCCGTTCCTCATATATATATATATATATATATATATATATATATATATATATATATATATATATATATATATATATATATATATATATATATATATATATATATATATATATATATATATATATATATATATATATGAGGAATGGGATGCTGCCTATCAAAGCAGCGTTTTTGCTGCTTTGAGACATTGGTTGACCATCATAGAAGTTTTGGAATTTGATGAAATTTGGTGAGGACGTTGTCTAGGGTAAGATGATCATCCTCACAAATTTTCATCAAATTCCAAAACTTCTAAGAGGGTCAAATGGTCGAAGCAAAATGCTGCAGATTTTAACGGTGACTGCAGACGACTGATTTTGCTTCGACCATTTGAACCCCCTAGAAGTTTTGGAATTTGATAAAAATTTGTGAGGATGATCAAATGGGTGGCTTCCCATTTCGTCGAAATAGGCCGCCAGTCTATATCCTGTATCCTCTCTCTCTCTCTCTCTCTATATATATATATATATATATATATATATATATATATATATATATATATATATATATATATATATATATATATATATATATATATATATATATATATATATATATATATATATATATAATAAGGGACAATGGTTGTGGGGGGGACAAATGAACTAAGACAAAGGAGCGGCTCAGATTTATCTAGAGGACGAGGATAAACAAGGAAACTCCATCACAACCGTTCATTTCACCCATAGCTAGCCCCGAATAATGAATCCCACTCAGCAGAATGCATGACAGTCCCCTCTTTCATTCTCATTAAATGCCTAATCACAGCCATTCGTTTTACCCAATTTTGACCGGTGAATTGCATTCAGACCGGAACGACAGCAAAGGACAGCTTGCTACCATCGAGCCCCGAGCCCTCAACCCTTTTCTTCTCCTCTGTTCTCCCCCACTCGAGCCCCGATCCATCAGCCCTTTCTTCTCCTCTGTTCTCCCCCACCCGAGCCTCTCTCTCAACCCTAATCTCCTCCACCTCTCTTTCTCTCTCTCTCTCAATCTCTTACTCTTGCTCTTCTCTTGACCTCTTACCCGTCCCCTTGATCCTCCGCTCCCGAAGCCAGTGGCCGTCACCCTGATGGACGCGATCGCCGCCTGCTACCGGTGATTCAGTCTGCAGTGGCAGCCATAGGGGTGCTATGATTGGATACCCCTAAAACCTGCTCCCCTCACTCTCAGCTCTCCACCGAATCCCCTCCTCTGCCCCTCTTCGTGCGGCCATCGTCGGGACTAGCCGAGTGTGATGCAGCCGGTGGGGGTTCCTGTCACCATCGACGGTGCGAGGAGGAGCTCTGCCAGGTATGGTTCACCTCCCCTTCCTTCTTCTCTCCCTCGATCTCAAAGAGTGAGAAAGAGAAAGAGAGAGACAATCAAACCTGATCTCACAACCATGAGCCATCCGATGCACAATCGTCCGATGCACACCCTAATCGCAGCCCCGTTCTCCCCATCGTCCCCTAATTCCTGCATAGCCCGATCCTATCCTCCTGAAATCCCATCCCCATTGCCCCCTAATTCCCGTCCCCATTGCCCCCTAATTCCCGCCCCCTCTCATTCCTCTCTTTCTCTCTCTCTGTGCCCAAATCTCATCCCCGATTCCGGATCCCATCATCCCCGATTCCGGATCCCATCATCCCCAATCGCCTTCTTCTTCCGAAGCATACTTTGGCTAGACGTTCACCGATCAGACCTTCTTCTTCCGCAGCGTACTCCGGCCACAATCGGATCGTGTGAAGGTGATCTAAGCCCTCCTTTGCATTTTATGTTGTATATATCCGAATTAAATCTCTCTCTCTCTCTCTCTCTCTCTCTCTCTCTCTCTCTTGCTCCAGATCGAGGCGGTGGAAGGAGGCAGCGATCTGCAACAGGTTCTCTCTCTCTCTCTCTCCTTAGAAGTTCTACTCATGTATCTCTTCAATTTTTTTTGTTATCTTAGGATTCTTTTTTAATCACATCCCCTCTTAGACATCCCTCATCCCAATAATTTTCAGTATCTTTGTTCACAGATCGTAGAAGGTTTCTTTATATCCCTAATCACAGGGAGATCTAGGGTTTCATTTTCATGATCCCTCATTGGTGGAGGGGGCAAAATGTCAGGAGAATTCGAGTATGATGACTACTTGCCCTCCTGAGATCCAATCTCTCTGAATCTGAGGCCGATCCAGAGGCGCCGCCATGATCGACTTCGGCAAATCGGTGGAGGGGGCAAAATGTCAGGAGAATTCGAGTCTGATGACTACTTGGCCCTCCTGAGATCCAATCTACCTGGATCTGAGGCCAATCCAAAGGTGCCGCCGGGATCGACTTCGGCAAAGAGGTACTGTATAGGATACCTGCTGCGGCACAAAGACCGAAGCTATAAGGTATGTTTTTTTTTAATGCAAAATCGGATTGCATTTCTGGCCAAATGCTTTCATTTTCTGATCGGATTTTTGGAATAAGCTCATTTTGTAATAAGGTATGCTTTTATTTATGCAAATTAGATTTTGCAAATTGAAAGCCATTGTTTCTGAACATTGTTTCTCCATTTTGCAAAATGAAAGCCATTGTAAATAATCCTCATCAGTTTACAAAGAGGAAAAACTCGGCCATTGTTTCTCCATTTTGCATATCGCAATTGCTTTGTTAAGGTATCTAATTTAATGTTACTTTGTAATTTTCACCTTGAATGTAAGGGGGTAAATTACACTTTGTAATTTTCGTATTGCATAAGCCAAATACTTATGCAAAAGCCAGATACTTTCATTTTGTATTGCATAAGCCAAACGCTGAAAGACCATAGAAATGAAAGCATTTCATAATGCTGAAAGACCATAGAAATTAAAGCATTTGACTTATGCAATAAAAAATGAAAGCCAAAATGAGCTTATGCAATCCTGAAAGCCAAAATGAGCTAATGCAAAATCGAATTATGCAATCCTGATTAAAAAATTAGGTATGCTTTTTTTTATGCAAAATCGGATTGCATTTCTGGCCAAATGCTTTCATTTTCAGATCGGATTTTTGGATTAAGCTCATTTTGTAATCATGTATCTTTTATTTATACAAATTAGATTTGGCAAAATGAAAGCCATTCCTGATTGCATAAGCTCACCACTGAAATGAAAGCCACATCTGATTGGAAGGGTGTTGGCAGTTCTTCGAACCAAAAACCTCGACAATATTAGCACAATATACTACACTTTGCACCCTAAAGTTTGAAATGTTAGCACAATATACCCCCTTTTGTAAAGTACTTAATTTTCTTATTTGGTAATTTTTATTTGATAAAAACTGAATTGAAGGGGCAAAATGTAGTGTGGAATGTATGGTCACCCCACGTCCTCCTTGCTAATCTGTTTAAAACAAGAAGATATTCAAAGTTGCTCAATTCACCAATCCACCACCGCTTGAAATCAGAATGCCAATCTATAGAGGCGGACAATTTTAAATCAGCATATATAGCTTGACAAGGACAATTCTCCCTGCAACAACATGCTTTTGAGGAAAAAGCAGCAGAATCTTCCAAACTCGAGTTACCTTTTACATGGCACATATCAGTTTTTAGCAAATTTTACAAGCATTTTTATGTGAATCAGAATAGAATAAGAGAGCTGAATTCTGTAATAGACTATCATTTTAATCCAAGGCAAACTTTTCCTTAAATATTTGCTAATGGATTTTTTGATCAGAAAAAAATCCTAGATTCACGACATAAGTCACACTTGCTTTCTCCGTCCTCAAAATCTTTTCCGTGCCCATGGACACGGGGTTTTCACTAGTGTGTGTGTATATATATATATATATATATATATATATATATATATATATATATATATATATATAGGGGTGTTACGTTGCGCTATGCGCTGCGGGGAGAAAACGCGCTGCGGAAGTGTGGCCGTCCGATCGGATTTGATCGAATGGCAGCCCGAAATCCCGCTCCTAAACTCCCTGCGAAGCCCTAACCGTCCGATCCCATTAATGCAGCCGTCTGATCCCGTGCACGCACCCCCGTTTGATTCCCATCGATCCAACGGATGGGAGTCGAACTGACTAATTTCGTGCCGGGCGGGGTGCACTGCACGGGATCAGACGGCTGGGTCAATGGGATCACACGGTCAGGGCTTCGCAGGGAGTTCGGGACCGGGATTTCGGGCTGCCGTTCGATCAAATCCGATCGGACGGCCACGCTTCCGCAGCGTGTTTTCTCCCCCCGCAGCGCGCAGCGCAACGTAACACCCCTATATATATATATATATATATATATATATATAATATATATATATGAGGGATGCTTTTACTCATGGCCTCTTACTCATATAGTTACCTATGATCCGGGCCATCCTTTAGATCCCGATGTACGGTTCGGATTAGATAGGGAGTTAAAGCAATGGTGTCCGCATTAAATGCGGGCTTTTAATATAGGCTTTTGATACGAGCATTTAATGCGGACACCATTGCTTTAACTCGCCATCTAATCCGAACCTTTCGTCGGGATCTAATGGACGGTTCAGATCATAGGTAACTATATGAGTAAGAGGCCATGAGTAAGAGTATTCCTCCCCTATATATATATATATATATATATATATATATATATATATATATATATATATATATATATATATATATATATATATATATATATATATATATATATATATATATATATATATATATATATATATATATATATATATATATATATATATATAGAGAGAGAGAGAGAGAGAGAGAAATGCTATAATACGGCATGCGGTAAGTGCGACACTTCACCGCAGCCGTCTGATGCACCGCTGCGTGCGTACGATGCACGAAGCGCGTGCATCAGATGGCTGCGGTGTAGTGCCGCACGCACCGCATGCCCCTATATATATATATATATATATATATATATATATATATATATATATATATATATATATATATATATATATATATATATATATGAGCTTGAGTTTGTATATTGATGCATTGAAGGCTTCAATGTATGCTCCTCTGTTCACATTCATAGAGAATTCTAAATTTGTTAATTTTTTGTGGAGATGATATCTATGTTGAGATGATCATCCTCGCAAAAAATCAACAAATTCTA
This sequence comes from Chamaelirium japonicum, assembly GCA_947650365.1. Taxonomy (NCBI): domain Eukaryota; kingdom Viridiplantae; phylum Streptophyta; class Magnoliopsida; order Liliales; family Melanthiaceae; genus Chamaelirium; species Chamaelirium japonicum. The sequence goes on along the minus strand of CANTAL010000077.1, from coordinate 1,210,379 downwards.
AAACCTCTAAGTATTTCAAATAAGCTTATTAATTAACGATTGAAATGGACAAACAATACAACTTCTATCATTTTGATACCCTAGAGGTTTCAAAATTTTCTGATTTTTGGTGAGAGTGAGCATACATTGAAGCCTTTAATGTATGGGCATACAAAGTTAAGCTCCCATATATATATATATATATATATATATATATATATATATATATATATATATATAGAGAGAGAGAGAGAGAGAGAGAGAGAGAGAGAGAGAGAGAGAGAGAGAGAATACGGGATATGAGCTGACAGCCCATTTGCTCAAATGGGCTGTTAGCAGCAGCCGTCCGATGCATTTGATCACACCGTTCAAATTAAAAAAAAAAAAAATTGTAAAAGCAGCTGTTAACAACTGTTAACAGCTGCCCCTCCCATTCTCTCCTTCACCGACCCCCGACCTCCCTGGCGACCAACGTCCACCCCGGTGACCCCGTCCACTCCGGCGACCGCGTCCACCCCGGCGAATCTCCGGCAGCTCCCCCACCTCCCCGGCGACTCCTTCCACCCCGACGACCCCCGTCCACCCCCCCGTCCACCCCGGCGACCGCGTCCACCCCGGCGACCCCGGCGACCCTCCGGCAGCTCCCCGACCTCCCGGCGCCGATCGCAGCAGCGGCAGGTCGGGGAGCTGCCGGAGGATCGCCGGGGTGGACGGGGAGGTCGCTGGGGTGGACGGGGTCTCCGGGGTGGTCGCCGGGGTGGTCGCCGTCGCCGGGGAGGTCGGGCAGCTGCCGGAGGGTCGCCGGGGAGGTCAGGGGTCGGTGAAGGAGAGAACGGGAGGGGCAGCTGTTAACAGTTGTTAACAACTGCTTTTACAATTTTTTTTTTTTTTTAAATTTGAACGGTGTGATCAAATGCATCGGACGGCTGCTGCTGACAGCCCATTTGAGCAAATGGGCTGTCAGCTCATATCCCGTATTATATATATATATATATATATATATAATGTTTTTTAAGCATGCAACAATTTAAAGAAAAAATAAGAGTCTTGTTAGCCAATAAGCGCTTGATGCATGTACTCACGGTCTTAGGAACACAATTGGACCTTCATGTAATCGGTTTTGAAGATTAACGTGATTCTGTCAGACAGAAAAAAAAAGAGAAGTGATTGACGTGATCTATCCAATAAGCCCAATAAGCACTTGCATTTTGATTTTTTATTTAAATATCCTTATGAAGAGGTGAGCACATACTGTTGGATTTGTTATTTACTGAATTCACCCTTCCCTAAGGGCTTGACTCAAATCAACTTGGATCGAAGACCAAAAGGTGCGCCACATGAGCTATTTGGTCCATGTTGTTAGGATTTCTACACATTTGATAGCAATCAATACAAGTGAATAATCTTTGAGAACCTTTATATGTATGTTTACATACTGATATCCAGAGCCATGAGAATTTAATTGAGGATGATGACACGTCAAGGTTCGTGTAGATTACGATGCCTTGAAACCTTTATTCGCCTCCGACAGAGGTATGCTTCGGCATCCGACGATAGCTCTCCAGGGTTCAACGATGGTCAGCCCCATGCTCCAGCATCCAGGACATGGACCGATGGGACTCTCAGCATACTCCAGACGAATAGGAGAACAACCGAACAAAAAGAGAGAGGATCGAAGAATAATTTCTTCTCCACGCGGCCCGTGAGCCTCGCTGTGCTCTGTCGGGCCGATCCGGTGCACGCGCGCGTGTGGTGGGACCATGTCTTGGTTCTTGTGAAACTACACGGCCCTTGGGGTGGAGTTATTTTAAAAATACAACTTTAGTTCCCTGGGGCAATATGGAATAAACTCAAAACACACGTTTTTATTCTCAAAACAATACTGATTTTTTTGTAACATGTATCTCAGTCTAGTTTTATTTATTTATTTGAGTACATAGCCCTCAACGTTCATCTAAGGGAGGATGAAGGCAACCCCCTACCAAACAATGTATGTGTGATTCATCTCAGGCCTCTGGTATAACCACCAAGAGACTTTACCAACTAAAATAGTTGCCATCCATGGTATCTTGACTTACTTAACATAATATTCTCTATCTTGATTTTGGTGCAAAGTGAATCCATATTGCTTTTTATTCTTTAAATTTCCTACCATGCTTGTGCTTTTTTTTTTTTTTTAAGGGACCAAGTTGTCAGTACTCACTGGTTAGTGCACCGACACACGATCGGCATAGGATCAAAACTCACCACAAGAGCCAGGAAAATCCCTGACATTTCATATCCCCCCTAAGACTGAAAGATCGCCACTAAGATGAGAGGGAGGCCCACCACTACAGGCAGTGCAGGAGGAAATATTCCGCCGTATTTATTTGAATCCTTGACCAAGGCCAAGTATTGCACCTCTTACCGACGGAGCCATCCGTTGGAGACATAAAAGCCTATGCTTTAATGCTCTCCCTTTCACCTATAGAAAGAAGTGGTCGATGTTTGCTACACATGGAAGTGGTCCATCCATTAGAGTGAAGTGGTCGTTCAATCTACTATATATGTCCCCCCTAACATATGGGACAACATAAGGTCTCACTCTTTCAAACATCTCAAGGCTTTCATACTGCCCACCAGGGGATAGGAGAGTTGGGCAAACAACTGATGCTTGAGTGAGGAGGTTGCCCCCCCTCGATTTACTGAGGAGTGCGGTATAAAATTCTGAGTGGGTCGGACTTCACTCCCAAAGGGATTAGTCCGAGCCTGAAGTGGACCATCACTCGAAAGGTTTCGGGACACCCACCGATCTTAAAAGAAAAAAAACAAAGGCTTTCATACTTCAATCTCTTGGACATCGTTGATTTAGTTGTCTGCTAATACATTTGGCGGGAGCGCAATTCACAGATTTTTCGAGGATGTATACGATCAACCGAGGACGTTGTGCATCTTATCCATCTCTCTATATTGGAGGTTGTTGAGATGGTCATGCCTCACATGGTTTAGTCCCACAACAGTAATGGGAGTAGGGATCCTTATCTTAATATATCCGATTACTCCCCACCTCAATAGTTATATTTTGGGAAGGAGCTCGGGTCGTCATGGTATCAGAGCTGGAACCCACTCTGGGAGCCCGCCCGACTGTGCTCTTCCCACGCGTGTCCTGCATCGGTAATGGGAGTGGGGATACTTGTCTTAATATACCCGATTACTCCCCTCCTCAACCGATACATTTTGGAAGTCGTTGCTTTGGCCGTCTGCTAGTAGACATGGCAGGATCGTATTTTGCGAATTTTTCGAGGATATGTACGGTTAGCCGAGGACGTTATACATGTTATTTGTCTCTCTATATTGGAGGTGCCATGGACGTGTGAGCACCATGAATACTAGTCTTCGATTATTTGTGAGCATTTGTAACTATCTTTCTTTGTTTTTCGAAAAAAACCAGTTGGGATCCATACTTTACCTCCCTCACCTTGAGGGCTTCTCAAAAAAAAAAACTTCAAACTCTTGGTGAGGCAAAACCAGCAAGGAATGCCCTGCACTAGGGCTGGCAATTTCGGACCCGCACGGCAGACCCAACACGAAGTTAGCGGGTATGGGTCAGGGCTAAACAGGTTCGGGTCGTAAACGGGTCGACACGATAGACCCATTTAATAAACGGGTCGAGTCCAGATTTAGGGTCTGGACATAGTAGACCCGGGAAGACCTGTTTAAAATTCAACGGGTCGTGTCGGGTCGGGTCTACCCGCAATCCGATACTGTAATATATAGTATCAGTGGGTCTATCGGGTTAGGTCGAGTCGAGTCGAATCGGGTTGGATCGGGTCAACTGAATAAACCCTTGTAGTAAACGGGTCTTATCAGGTATACCCGTTTATAAACAGGTCGGGTACGGGTTTAGGATCTAAACACGATTAGTTAAACAGGTCGGGTCCGGATCTAGAGGTTTTAGACACGACCCGAAACTAAACACGACACAAACCCGACCCGACACGACCCATTGCCACCCCTACGTTCAGGCTTTTATGTGCCTATTTGATTTGACATTAAGGGCCGTATCGGATTAGCATAGGAAGTTTTTTTTCGGCAAATACAAGAATCGGCCTATATAGAGTTTGCATAGTCATTATTGTACAAGAAATGAGATCTTGAGTTGAAACCTTTTTGCTTTCCTAATTGAATAAAAACAAATTCAAAAACATAGACCTAAATATTTTAATGATGTAATTTTCATATGCCACATAATTTGTTGAAAATTCAACAAGACCTCCTAAAACTTGCGAAATATTCAATTCATAAAAGTCATGACACATTCATAAAATCCACAAATTTTAAATGATACTTCTTTTACATTAACGACAAATAACATATTCAATAATGTATTTATATAAAATTGCTCATACAATTTGATCTATTTTAGGAGTATCAATTAGATTATAATGTAACAATTATATTGTTTTGGGAAAGAATATTGACGGAGTAGGAAATGAGAGGAGCCCCTCTGGGGGTCTCTGCGAGAACACCTTCACGCCCTTCTGGAGGAGCAAAGTGGAGATGGACCGGGAAGCGAGGCAAGAAGAAATCGAAGACCTTTTGGATTCCAAACGACCAACGAAGGCTAAGCGGCGGCTCTGTAGATCCTAGAAAGGTGTCTTAGAACTCGACCTCCCACCCTCCCATCATCATGACCCTGCCACCTTGAGGCAAGCACAACATCCCCCTCAACGGATCCAGGGTCAGCCACCCACTAAAGACCGAACCAACGCGGAGGTCCTGGCCTCTACTTCTCCAACTCAATCTCAATCTCTCCCCAGCAGACGGTGGGGCCACATCTTCCCCCTGGCTCCTACTTCCGCTGTGGAGAGCGAGATCAGCATATCGGTGCTTGCAGGAACACGATGATCTACTTTTTCTATTGGGGAATGGGACACATGGCCAAGACATGCCCCGTGTGACTGATCGGGGGTCAAGCGTGAAGCTCAGACACGATCTCGTCTGCGGCTTCTGTCCGTCAAGGATCAAGAGGTCATGCGTTCACACATCTCAACCCCAATGATGTTGATCTCTTCCCCACTCCTACTGGATGGTCAAAGCTACCTTCCGATTCAGGATGGTCGGGGTTTGCACCATCCTACAAGGAAGCTCCGACAACAAATCCATGCCGTCCCTTCTCTTGAGCCGCTAGGGCATGCAACATCTCGGCCCAAGCTCTTTCTCGACCCTTTGGAGGTGGACCGTGCAGTAGATGGATAAGGGAGGAAAAGTATTCCACATCTTCTTCCTCGCCGTTGACCTTCTCCAGAACATTGCCTCCCTCGACTCGACCTACCTTAGGGGCCTCACGGTCAAGATTGAGCGATGGATGAAGGGATTTGGTTCCCGCGGCACCCAACCGATAAAGACAATCGATCTCCAAGTCCAGGGGATCCCCTATCAGGCCTGGAACGCTCAGGATCTTACCGGTTGGGCTGCTAAGTACGGGGAGGTCTTGGAGGTCAACTGCAACTTGGAATATTCCAACCACGTCAATTACTGCTTGATTTTTCTCTAGACACCCTACCCCCCATCGTATCCCTATGGAGAGACGCGCACTTATTGCCGGCTTCGTTCACCTGCTCAAGCTTCGGGCGGTCAACCTCTCAAACCCTTATTTTGACCTCCCTTTATACCCCTTCTCACGGGGATGGTGGGGGGATGCAAGTATCCTCGGACCACTGCCTGGATCTCCCTCTCACGGCAGAGCGGAGATCATCAGAGACAGAGGCAGTACAGAGGTTGTGGCAGCGGCACTGCCTCACAGCGGTGGAGCCGCCGGAACTCCTCCTCAGCAAGCAATCTTGATTAGCTCGGGATCCATTCTGCCATCCCCCTCTCAGCGCCAGATTTTCCGTCAGGAAGGTATGGAACCGCCCCCTGTTGATCTTGCATTTTTCGCAAACATTACTTTTTTCTACGATGATTCAAACCCTAGTTTGAATCGTGATGTATCACATACAAATGACAACACTGAGGTTGCCCTTTTGGACACTCCTCTGGACTCGCAACCCGACCTCGTGACGCTAGCTGACATGTCTTCCTCCTACTACAATTTGGATCCAAACCTTGGTAATTGGAGCTCCAATAACGGTTTAACCTCTTCGCTCGAACCGTCTGATGATCCTTTCATTGGTGATTTTAGGGAAGCACCTATGGAGACTCTAGAGTTGAAGGCATTGGTTGTTCTCTTGGCAGCCATCCCTAGCAACCCTAGCCTTTTGGCGGTATGACGGAGCATATGACAGTTTTGAAGAAGGTCGACAGCAGATCACTGGCCATGGTCGACTTTTTGAGGGCAAACAAGGAAGTTGAAGCGTTGGAGGTCTGCTTCCCTGTCAACTTCTTGGAGGATGACACCATTTTGAACCTCGCTTCTGCCTGCGGGTTCCAAGCCCCAGTCCCTCACGATGTACGGGAAGCTAAGAGATTCATCTCTAGCTTGTCGACCCTTGAAAAACAAGCTTGAGTTTCCTATGATCTCTTACTTGTTTGATATTCGTGGAGTTATGGTGTGTTGTGATTTAGCCCTGAAAATTATCTGGAATTTTTGGGGATTTGGTGGGGGTGAGAAACGACGTGCTGCAAGAATGTTTGTGACTGCAAATTCTGCGGATATCATCTACCTTCATATACCAAGACTGTAGACCCATCCAAATACTTTCTCTGCTCCCTAAGCAACCACAGGGTAGATAGCTGGGAGTCTCGAGGCTCGATTGGCACAGCGAGAGGTCTATTTATTGGTTGGGATAGCTCCATCTTGGCCCTTAAAGACAAATTATATGGTGACTACTCTTTGTCGGTCGTCCTCCATAACCACGTAGATGACCAAACGTGGTCGATAACCTCAGTCTATGGGCCCACGGAAGACCGACTACGCTTTAAGTTTTGGCAAGAACTGTGGGGTATACGTACACCACTTCTAGGAGCATGGGTGCTAAACGGAGACTTCAATGTGACACGTTTCGCCTCGGAGTGAAGTAGGCAACCAAGGAGCTTCCAAGCTATGGAAGACTTCGCCTCTTTTGTTAGAGATTACAATCTCATGGACCTTCCCATGGGAGGCAGACTGTTCACCTAGTCTAATAAAAAAGAGAACCAAGCTCATGCTAGATTAGACAGGTTCCTTGTCTTAGATGGATGGGACACCCTCTACCCCCTCACTTCGACCACCACTCTCAATTTTTTTTTCTAAGACCATGTCCCCATTATTCTACACACGGGTGATGCAAGTAAGACAAAACCACCCTTTAGGTTCGAGCGAATGTGGACTAAGGAGGAAGGACTTGATGACCTTATTTGTAAGTGGTGGAACTCCATTTTGGAGCTTCAGAACTCGGCACTTAGTATGGCCTATAAACTCTGGCAGTTAACGAAAATGATCAAGAGATGGGTCATGAATCATTTCGAGAGTATCAAGAAACAGAAGTTGATCTTGGTGGATAAGATCAACGTCCTAAAGTTATTGAAGGAGGCTGACAATCTTTCGGCTACTGACTGAATTACCCTCTTCGCACTCATTGCCAACCTTAACACTATCCTAGCCAAAGAAGAGACAATGTGGAGAATTTGATCAAAATTAATTGACCTATCTTGTTAACAAGTCCAAGAGGAACACGGTCTCTTTGAGAAGAGGTGTTAAATAGGTCTGTTCGATATCTCTCTTTAATTTCATTCTGGTGATTGATATCTTAGACACTATTATTTGATGCACAATTACTCTGGGTCTTCTCTCGGAGGTCTCAGGAATCTCCTGGACCATCTCCAATCTCTACTTTACTGACGATACGCTCCTATTCTTGTGGCAGAACCAACAAAGATAATCATCCTCAAAGTCCTTTTGTGCTTTTAGATGTCTCCGGGTCTGAAGATCAACTTCTCCAAATCCTCGCTCTATTATGTGGGGGTGAATGCCCTGCTTGGGAATACCTTGGCAAGCCTTCTTCGATGCCAGCAGAAATTTATACCTCTTAAATACCTAGGCCTCCCCATATCGAATAAACATCTTCCGAAGGAGTCATGGATGGAACTAATTCAACGGATAGAGAAACGGCTTGTAGGCTGGAAAGAATATCACCTATCAATTGGAGGCAGGCTAACACTAGTGAACTCAGTCATCTCCACCATTCCTTCCTACTTTTTATCCTTCTTCTGCCTACCGTCTTGGATAATCAAGAAGATCGATAGATTGCATTGGTCTTTCCTGTGGCGCAACGTATATGGTTTTTCGGCTCCTATCCCCTCTTGAGCTGGGGGATGGCTTGTAAAACTAAATCCCAAGGTGGATTTGGGATTGTCAACCTACGAGACTTTAATCAGTCGATGTTAGGTAAGTGATAGTGGAGACTTCAACAATCCATTGGGGACTCATGGACTGAGGTGATTAAAAGCATATACTTTCGGAGGTTCTCATCCTTGCACACACGGTCCTCAATTCGGGAACTATCTCCGTGTTCCATAAAGGAATTTCTAAGATCTCATCGCAGTACCGATGCGGCAACAGGCTGATACTAGGGAATGGCTCGCGCATCAGATTCTGGAAGATATCTAGAGCGGGGACTTACCTCTTCGATCCCTATTCCAGTAGATTTTTGACCTAGTACCAAATAAAATGGCTTCGGTTAGATTGCATGCGCTCATCAGGGGTTTTTCCACGACTTGGAGACCAAGATTCAGTGGCCCATTCCCAACAGAGTTGATCCCTCAGTTGGGAGAATTGCTAGATCTCCTCCAACCCTTCTCTCTCATGGAGGAACCGGACGTTGCAGGAGGAGTGATTTGCTCTCTAGCTGGTAATTCTCGGTTAGTTCGTTCTATCAATTCATCAACTTCGGAGGAGTGATTTGCTCTCTAGCGAAGCAGATCTAGAAGATGAAATGTCTATTGAAGACCAAGGTTTTTGTGAGGCTAGGCACAAAAGACAAGATTCTCACGAAGGTTAATGTACTAAGGAGGAATCACCCGGCGATCGTGAACACCATATCTGATCGCTCTGTGGCTTGGTGGATGAGACCTCCGATCATGTACTGATCTGGTGCGAATTCTTGAGGAAAATTTGGAAGCTTCCGATTAAAGATCCAAGTCAGATGACATCCTATCTCGTTGACTTTGCTGTGGGGTCTATAATACCCGGTACGTTTGATTTCAGAGCAGCCCAATTTTATTATTTTTTTATTATTGCTAAACTGATTGTTTTGTTTTCTCAATTATGGTTGTCGATGGTGTGTGCTTAAACATAAGTTGGACCGGGCAGTGGGCCCCGGGTCCGGGTCGCTAGGTGACACTGGAGGCATGGTGATCGTTACACGAGCATGCGAGCACATGTACCAAGGCATGGCATTAATATTTTTGATAATAATATAAATTAATTAAAATAACAGGTTTATTAGGAGTTAAGATAATAAAACTAAATCTTTTATTCTTTTATTCCATCCTTTTTATTAGGAATTAAAAGCCTTAACAACCGAATAACCTTAACAACCAGATCTCTCTCCCCGTGATTTAAATTTTAATTTAGGATGGGGAGAATAGGGAAGATTTATGGTGATAAAATCGGATCTCTTCTTCCTTTATTCCCTACTCTTTATTAGGAGTTAAAAGCCATTACAACCTGATAGCCTTAACAACCAGATCTCTCTCTCCGTGACTTAAAATTTTAATTTCGGATGGGAAGAAATGAAAGAGTTAAGATGATAAAACTCAATCTTTTATTCTCTTAGTTCATTCTTTTTATTAGGAGTTAAAAATCTTAACAATCTGATAGCCTTAACAACCAGATCTCTTCTTCCTTTATTCCTTCATCGTTATTATGAATTAAAGGGGCTAACAACTTATTTCCCCAACCCTCTTTATTACCATGAAAACACCATCTTTAGTACCAAAACAGCAGCCCCTTCATTTCTTATTGTGAACCAAGAAAGAGAGAACGGGAGAGAGAGAAGGAGAAGAGGTCTAGGGAGAAGATCAGAGCATCGTGACCCGCCCCTCGCCGGAGCATCAGCGAGCGTGTTGGCACCCCCAGGTCAGCCACCCTCTCCTCCTCTCATCTCCTCTGCGACCCAACCCCGTGTGACCCCCGCCGTCCGAGCTCTTGGACTCCGACGAGAGCTCTGACTGCCTCGTCCCGTGCCTCCTCGGTGGGGGTGGTGCGGGAGAGGCCGGTCGAGCGCTCGCCGGCGCTCCAGGCCGCCCCTCCCATCTGCCACCGTCGGCTTTGACGTCGACTGATAGATAGTAGAAGCCAACCACCAGATGGCTTGGCAATAAGGCGGTCAAGACAACCAGTGCCAAACCTTATCTTGGGGTTATTGTATTTTTTCATCCTTTTGAGGAAGTTGTTGCTAGCATGGCATTAGCCCGATCACGGACCCTCATGGTGTCCAAAACAGGCTTGTGAGGTGTGAATGACAATCATTGGCCCTTGAGACCTAGGTCGAGTTGATCGCAACCTGTCCTAAATCACGTTCGGTCAAACTGTAGTTGACCTACCAAATCAATTGCCTATGCAACTTTATTCAAATCCTAATACAAAGTCTTAGATCGTTTTACGGTGCAAATTGGGTAAGGACAACCCGATCACGCACAATGCTATCCCATTAACCACATCGATTTTTGTGTCCATGACACGATAGCTACATCCAGTCCCCACACAAATAAATTTGAAATCCCCGCTTTTAGCATATTAGTAATGTATGGATGCATGCAACTTACCAGTTCGTACCGGGACGATCCAACCGTGGACGGAGCAGAGGCCAGAGACGGGAGTTCGGGCACGCAACCAGGTGACACAACACACTTTCTTTAATAATTAATAATATGGATATAGAAATTAAGGGTAGGTGTCCATAATGCTGCATGCGGGTCCCACCGGACGTCTTCGCATGTGATCGAGTGGACCCCACCTTGCATGCAGAGTCGCGAGTCCGGCGACGCATGCATAAAAATGTTAATAATTTTATAATAAATATTCTATTGTTTGCATGGACATCATAGATAGGAATGCCCTTAAAATGAATAAACAAAGGATTAAAGAATTATTGGGGCCCACCCTCCCGAGGGGAGCAGCGTGGTAACCCTAGTAAATGGATTTTGGGCGAGAGTGTTTTTTTTTTATATATTTAATTATGATGCTGGGTTGTGAGTGGGTGCAAATCCCGGGGTAATCCATTGAATATGATTAAACAATGTTTAGATCTGTCAATGCCATTTGGTATGTTAATTATTGTTAATCTACCTGGTTAGAGGGTAGGGACCCCGTGCGCACAAGGGCCGTGAACCACCTTGCGCGTATAGCCAAAGTTAAGTAGGTTAGGGGTCACGGGCAAGGGTTATGGTAAATCCAATTGGAGGTGCCCTCGAGTAGGGATTGGCCTAGCAACCCTGTCCCGGGGAGTTGAAGTCCCCATAGTAAAGCAAGTTGGGCGGTAGAGCTCCACCGTGAAAGACGGGAAACCCCTTATGATCATCTGGGTGAATTGTGCATGGAGTTGGTGGATGCACGGCGAGAGAGTTGGCCCTCTACATCGAAATAAAAGGCCCGATAGTAATGCCCGACCGGGGGCAGGTTGAACAAAATATCCGGGGTTCATGTTTGAGTGTGTAATTGTTTGATTATATATTTTGAATTGTATGAATGTTTACACGATGACCTAGTGATAGTAGGATTTGCATGTGAATGTAGAAATTGCATGGACACATAGGACGTGATTGAGAACATAGCTTGACAATTAGGTTAATCAGTAAATTATCTAAAAATACGAGCATTGTTAATTATTAAAATTGTTAGCTTGTCACTAGCTATTTATTTGGCTAATCTCCCAAATATATTTTTGGGGGCTACTCATTCCCACGAGTAGACTCTCCTGCAGGAACGGAGGCACATGAGCAGCAATAGGAGTCCAGCAGTTAGTTTAGGGTAGCAGCTTGTCTTTCTAGTATGTCAATCCTAGCATTCGATGTAATCGAATTAAATTGGAATAATAATTTTATTATTAGTTAGCTAGTCTGATAAGTGGTAATGTGCCAGCTGAACATTTTGGGTAGGCCTCTCCTTAAGGTCCCAAACATAGGTTAGATCACAATGAAAAATATAAAAAGAATAATTGACCTAATTGTTGGAATCTAATCTGGGTCAGAGGCTCGTAGCGGAAACGATTTGGCGGTCGAAAGACCGTTCATGGTGCACGTTACACGATTTAAACTTTCATTGAAACTAATCTACATATGTGTGTATGTGTATGCACGAGAATCGAAAACCCTTAACGACAATCTAGCGTAATGATTAACTTAGCATGGATGCAAATCATAATGCCCGCTAGATCTACATGTTAGATTACACATACCTTTCGTACGGATCTTTTAACCGCGGAGAATTGTCTTCTTTGTCGATGGAGACGGAAGATCGTTCGCGAAGATGCCGACGGTACGAATGGAGATGTTGCCTTCTTGTTCACCCAATCTCACACGATGCACGGAACGTCGCTCTCGGATCTCTGAGTGCCTCCGAAGAACGACCCTTCTCCTTCTTCAGAACTCCATGCGAGGAAGACGAAGTAGCAAGCCGGAAACAGAGAGAGATTAGGCAGAGAACTAGAGAGATTAGAGAGAGGAGGGGGTTCGGATTTTGCATCCTATGGGGCCGGCGCCCCATAGGTCCCTTTATAGGGCCGGCCAACCCCCTTGGATAGGGATCCAAGGGGATAATGACCCCCTCTCATTATCTCTCCATTATCTCCTTTTTATCTCTCCGCGTATTTATCCGTTTTCCCACTTTTTAGGGCTCGATCTTAACCGTTTTATCGCCCTGTCCCTATCTATATGGCCGGCCCTATAGATGAGGGATTCTTATCCCTACATCATAGGGTCGGCCCTAGCAAGGTGTCACACTACTGGGGTCGGCCAACAGTGAGGTCCGGCAGAGTGAGGTTTTTACCAAAACGCCCCGACGCCTCATTTTGACCATTTTTAGCGTGCGATGCCTAGCGGCCATTACTTAAGTGATCTTTACTAGTTACCTACTATTAACTGAGGCCACCGGAGGGTGCCTCTAGCAAAGTCAACTAGTCAACTTGCAACATACCCCGGTGCATCGCACCTATGCAGCGAAGTTCACTTATGGCTAGGGATTATTACATACGACTCTGCACTAGTCTCGGGCTCAACCCTTAGTACTCGTATGTAGTTACGCATCTACCGTGCTCTAGTGCCATGCACACACGGAGTGTATACTTCTTTCTTCCTCATGCTTATGGTGTTCCGAGGAGACGGTTCAAGAACCGTACATAATGTTGATAAGGTGGAACCATCAGGGACCGGGGTTCATGGCTTCCAACTCAAGCTCGATCGACACACTACCCGAGTGTACCATCGATCCTCTGAGCTCGAGTTAACCTGTGTAGCCACCCAGAGTGCGACGCAGGCTGCACTCCAATTCACCCAGACTTACTATGTTCTCCATCATACCCCTGCTCTCCGCTTAGTAGTGGTAAACCCGCTGTCCCTCCACTTGATGCCATGATTCACTTCGAGCGGTGAAGACTACCGTCAGACTCGAATGATCATATGACTTGGTTCCTTCCAGGTTGACCTATACATCGTACCTCTGATTACCCCGTCGAGTAACCGAACCCGGTCAACAGTCAAACTGATGACCACCAGGCCTGGGTTTGGTACAGTGTAAGTCACACCAAGGAACGCACCTCCCATCAGGGGTGTGGATGGCCTGCAGGAGTGACACGCTAATGCAACGCCAGCCGGGTAACCCAGTACACCGTGGTTTTGGATCATTGCATATGGACCCTCACACATTGGTGCGCCAAAGCACCACGCAACTGGTTAGTCCATCAGTCATGGTTCCTCAGGGTTTAGGACCGTTTTACCCTAAGCAAAAACACGGCTTAGTGTTCCAGTGTCTGCTCACTGATCTGTACACCGTGTTAGTTCCGTTCAGCCACAGACACTGTGCCTGGTGATGACCATGGTGAAGACATCCCATGAACTGTCATCGCCAACAGCTTACCATGATGAGGCGACCAACCTGATCATAGCTGCGAACATATTTAGGTTATACGGGACCAATCCACTTAGTCTTCAACTCAGTGGACTACCATATAACCATGGCTCTCTGTTCTCTAAAGAACACGTAACTATGTTACGCACCTATATGCATCTCATGTAATAATAACTATCAATCTTTATTAGACCAAAACATAAAGTTTTACAAGCTTAGAACACATCAATCCTAACACTAATTTGGCAAGCCAGTAGATAGGACCTCCAGACCGATGCACTGAGTGTTACGGAGTGGGTAAGATACTTGGCTCGCCGTCGGAGGCTTGAGCCTCGTGCTCCTTTAGAGGATCTTCTTTCAGTAAGTAGTGACACCGTTAGGTCGCACATACTGAGAGGATACCCCTTTTGAAGGTCGAGCCTGATTTAATATTTTATCCCTGTTGATTTTCTAAATTAAATAAAAATATTTTCAAGTTTCAAAATATCATCTCTTGTTTCTTTCCCTTATTTTCTTTCCATGTGTGTGAGCGTAGAAGGAGCCCATTGAGAATCCCAATCGGCATAGTTAATTGATTTGATCCCAAAAACCACTTTTTCTCACCTCACACCCCAGGAATCGATCTTCAGGTTTCTGGGGCGTGGCAGGGTCCTTAGAGAAGGAGCTGTATTAAATCGACGTTCTAGGGAGGTTGGGATATCACCGCAGTAGCCATCTACTGGGGTCTATGGCTGGAGAGAAACATGAGAATCTTCTAGAACAAATTCCTCCTAATCGAGCGGGTGACCGACTATTTCAAGTCGCTAATCCACCTTTGGGCTACGCATTTGATCCTGAGAATGAAGACCTTTCTCCTGATTATTTTGTATCTCTCTCTCTCTCGTCACCATGTACATTATTTTTATTTTAATTTACTAGTAGGGGTCTAAGCCGAAGCCCCCCTTATTCCTTTTATGTTAATTTACTGGTAGAGGTCTAGGCCGACCCCACCCTCATTCACTGAGAGGGATTTCTCAAAAAATATAATCTATTTGTTGTTTTTATTTTTTTAGACTTATGCCAGACTCGTTGAACTCTGAATTATGTTCCCCTGTCGAACTATTCCCAAATACTTGTCATTGCCCGTTGCTCGCTATGCTCACGAGAGAACTATTCCCAAATACTTGTCGTCGCCCGTCGCTCGCCATTGCTCCCAAGTAAGGGGGAAAAAAGGATAAGTATTTTCTTGAATATCTTGTTCTACTTTAGTTATGTTATTGATGTGGTTTTGCCAAGTTTGAAATAATTTTTGGCCCCACAAATAGTATAAGATTGATTTTTATTTTTATTTTTGAAGGACCAAATAGTATAAGATAAGACATGCATTATACTTGTGACAGGTACTCCTATCCAATTTTTTCTATTTCTGGGTCCAAACAGGGCCCATAGATCGAGCATGCTTTATTTAGAGCCTTGGTAGAGGCCCAAGTAAGGGCCCAATGAGGAGGCTCAGGACCAGCACCACCTCAGCACCTCCATGTCATCACTACCATATCAGGCACGTACCTCAGCTATAAAAGGACCCCTATGGATTACACAGAAAGGGTTGGTGGTTGGTGAATTGATCAAGAGAGGAGAGGATTCAAGAGCCAGAGCTCTCCTTGTTCTCTTTTAGTTACTCCACACAACCCATTAGTAAGAAGCTTCTCTTGGTCTATCGAGAGAATGCTCCCCCCCTCCGCATACGTTATAGTACAAACCAGGTGGCACCTCTCACCTGGAGACGTATATCGGAAGACCGAACTCCGACAACAACTTTCCGAGTCATCTCTCTCTCTCTCTCTCTCTCTCTTTCTCTTTCTACTCTCTAATCTCCATCTCTATAATATACAAACCATCCAATTCAAACAAGAATTGTGGCATGGGGTCTCTGATTAAGACGACACATAAATTTTTCCACAAAAAGTAGATGTTACAAACTTAACTCGCAATGGTTGGTAAAGTAAGTATTAATTAATCTGCAATTATTACTAGCTCTTCGTAACGGTTGGAAACAGAAGTATTAACCTGCAACCATTACTCTTCTGTAATGGCACCGTAAGAGATAAAAAAAATAAATATGGAATCAAAGCTCAAAAGAAAAGTCGAAGCCTATTCGTGGCTTGTGGGTGCAAATTTTGGCAGAAGTTTAACAAACTACCACGGGACCCACCGGCCCTGCCTGGTGGGCCCACGAGGACTACCACGGGACCCACCGGCCCTGCCTGGTGGGCCCACGAGGACCACCACGGGACCCACCGGCCCTGCCTGGTGGGCCCACGAGGACCACCACGGGACCCACCGGCCCTGCCTGGTGGGCCCACGAGGACCACCACGGGACCCACCGGCCCTGCCTGGTGGGCCCACAAGGACCACCACGGGACCCACCGGCCCTGCCTGGTGGGCCCACGAGGACTACCACGGGACCCACCGACCCTGCCTGGTGGGCCCACGAGGACCACCGCGGGACCCACCGACCCTGCCTGATGGGCCCACGAGGACCACCGCGGGACCCACCGGCCCTGCCTGGTGGGACCACGAGCCTGTGGAATCCCCCAGAAGACGGTAGCGGGGCCCGCCGGCTTTACCTGGAGGATCCCCAGATGCTGCAGCAAAAACCGCCATTTACCACCAGAGAATCCTATAAATAGCAGAGCCTTCAGGAGGAGGAGGGATCGAAACTCAGATCCGAAATCCGAAATTCCAGAACCAAAACCAGAGCTCTGATAATAGATCAGTGCCATCAGTTGATATCTATTTCAGAAACCAGAACCCAGAAATTTCTAACTCTTTGATCTTCTTCTTCTTGTCCTTGAAGAGGTCAAAGAGATTTCAGTGACACTCGGCCTGTCGAGGTCACTTCAAGTGAAGTGTTAGTGAATTCGGGTTGCTCCCTATAGCACGGAGACGTAGGCTTCGGCTGAACTCCGAGATCACATCTCTTGTGTCAAACTCTCTGATTGCCTCTCTGTTTACATATCGAAAGAGGTAACTTCAACTCCTATTGACAGATCGATCAACGATCTTCAACTCGAACCTTCAATTGACTGGTGAGGCGAGGTCTTCGGGTCGGCACGAAGATTTTCCCCCACATGGCTCGTGCATGCGACCCCACTCGGCTCAATGCGCATGTAGTACGTGGGCAAAGGTTCCTTCTAAGTCGCTTTACTAAGGGGTTCGAGCCACTCAATATAAAAGGTGAGAACCTCTGTTGTCCTCGAACAATGTGGGACTAAAGTTAAAACACATTTTATTCTCCCATAAAATGTTTACCAAAATCTATATAACAAGGGATGTCGGATTTGTGTTGACTAGACAAAACGGAACCAAAAAGTTGACTAGGACAAACTGACTGGACAAAAATGAACCGAATAGATCTAACCATTCGTTCAAAAATCAACGCACGATCTCTATTTCCCCGTCAACCAACTCCCTCCTCTTGGTTTCAAATCCCAACTCATTTAAACTGCACTAAACCCCTAAAATCTCGGCCCATTTAAACTACACTAAATATGATCGTTCATCCCGTGATTGTTGTTCGTATCAACGGCTATAAAACCGCCTGCTGAAATTTCGGTCGCCCCAAACCAACGGGGTGACCTCGAGGAATCCGTTCGAACAGAGACAACTGTGATTGATCGATTATAGGGGGAGGGGAGTTGGTTGCGCCGAAGGCGCCCGCTTCGTGCCAATTGGCATGGGCGAGAAAATGGGGCCCCTATGAATGCCGGTGTTGTCATCGAAAGTGTTTTTTTACCAAAGACATTCAGGTGTGTTGTCGCCGAAGGTGGCCCGCTACAGCGCCGACAGGCACTGGCATGCACTAGTTTATAAGAATACATACTTGTAGGACCTCTTAGTCAGCACACTGCCTGTTAGTTGTGCTTAGAGTGCAAGATAGATCAAGGATCAACCCATACCTTTGCCTATAATATTATCACATAGGAGGATAGACAAAATCCACTAAAAGGATGATAGCTAAGTCCACGACAAGAGCGTGAGGTGACCACATGATTTGACTACACGACCTATCAATTTGAGGAACATGTGCTTTGCCACCGGAATGCAACCACAATTGTCTTGATTTTCTTTTAAGAAAGGGACAAATTTCGGATATATTTTAGTCACTCCGTTGATTTTGACGTGATGGTTAGGATTCACTCTCCAATGTCTGTTATGTAGTATAAATTTTTTTTTTTTTGAGAATCCCTCAACTAGGGCTGGCAATTTTGGACCCGACACAAAGTTAGCGGGTCTAGGTCAGGACTAAACGGGTTCGGATCGTAAATTGGTCGACACGATAGACCCATTTAATAAACGGGTCGGGTCCGGATTTAGGGTCTGGACATGGTAGACCCGGGAAGACCCGTTTAAAATTCAACGGGTCGGGTTGGTCTACTCTTAATCCGATACTGTAATATGTAGTACCGGCGGGTCTATCGGGTCTGGGTGAGTCTAGTCAGACTGGGTCGGATCGGGTCAACTGAATAGACCCTTGTGGTAAACGGTTCTTATCGGGTCTACCCATTTATAAACGGGTCAGATACAGGTTTAGGATCTAGACACACTTAGTTAAACGGGTTGGGTTCGGTTATAGGGGTTTTGGACACGACTCGAAACTAGACACGGCATGAATCCGACACGACCAGACCGTTGCCACCCCTACCCTCAACATCTCATTTAAGGGAGGGTTATGGTAGTCCCCAACTAATTATTTAATTTGATGTAAGCAAAAATCAATCCCAGATCTCGGATACCAACCCCCCGAGACTTTATCAACTCATCTAGCTGGCACTTACAATATGCAGTAAAATTGTACAGTCGATCCCATCCGGTGGAGTTTAGATCTTCTCCTGTCCGTCTGCCCCAGCCGGTCGTCCGTGCGCATCACAGCCACACAATGGTCGGCCATGGTTGGTGCGCACTGCGCACATCACAGCCGCATGCAGTCGCCTATCATCGTACGGCTGTGATGCGTGCGAGCCTACCGACCGGTCAGCACCGGTTCGGTGGACCCAGCATAGATCACAGTCGCATGAGGTCATCTGCCATCGTGTGGATGTGATGCACACGGGCCTACCGACGGGGCCAACCGGGTTGAGATCGGAACTCTATCCGGTGGGTTCAAGCCTTCGGTTATCATTGCCACAATGGTGGGGTCCATCTTTTTCATCCATCGACCGCCAGCTCGTCGGTCGCCCATGTGAGCTCGACCTGCATGTTCAACCCGACCCACATTATTCAACCTGATCCGACCCCCAAACCCATTATTAATTGGGGGACTTAGTAGAGATCAGTTAATCTGAAAGACTTTAAAATGCTATGGACAAAATTATCCTCCATAATATTTTAATTTTTTTTATCATGCCACCGAACCAATAGATTGAGCTGTTCACCGCCACCAAACCGAACACGTACTGAACGCCGCCGCCAAACCGAACTGAACCGAACCGAACCTAAACCTGATCCTAACCCTAAGATCTACAGACTATGGGATGAACCCTAGAGCAGTTGGCCATTGCCGTAGGAGCTCCTGGACACCGAAGCTGTTGGCCATGAGCCCCGCCGCCTCTGTTGCAGCCCTCATCGTCGGAGCTGCTCGAGAGAGATAGGAGAAAAAACAGAAGAGGGTATTTTCGGGTTTACCAAAAAAGACAGGGATCTTAGGCTAAATGAAACTTTAGGGGGTCCTGTTCACATGATGGATCTGTTGTCAGGGACTTCTTGTGCACACATTAACTCTTATTAATTTTGCAAATCCATTTAGCCATATTGTATTTTTCATTAGTCTTTTTAAAATAAATTTAGGGCCTCCTCATCGAACATCCCTTGAAATTATGAAATATATATCATCTCCTCAAAGTAAAAAAGCAAAGCCAATGATAGAACCAGAGCTAGAACCTAAACTAAACTCAAAGCCCGGGGTAGATTGAGAAGCATAGTCAGATCTAAAGTAACCTCCTCACTTTTAAAGTTTTATAGAGACAATCGTCTGTTGCACCCAGTCACGATCGATAAATCGTACTCAGTTCCACAATGGATAGCTCTAATGGGGTATGTAAAGAATCTACAAACCTTTTGTTTTGTGCACTCCGCGGTTGTCATAGCATTGCTTTTTATAATAAAAACCCCACATATCAGGATTTTTACAAAACTACTCATATAAACAACTTTATAGTATTTTATCCTTGCACGTCACCGGTGGTGCACGTCACCGTTGTTAGGAGATGAGGATGATGACAAGAAGGAAGGACAATGACGACCTGCATGTGCACCAACGATAACTACATGCATGCACATAGACCGAGTAGTCCAATGGAAAGATGGTCAAAAATTTATAGCTACAATTTTTTTTTTTTGCAAAAATCAAGATCTATTAGGGGATTATTAGTTAAACTTAAAAACTGAGGAGGTTATTCATAGGAGGTTATTCATAATATCAATATTTGTCAGGAGTATGCAAACATCTCTAACCGCCTAACAATAGAACTTATATCTATTGTAAGCTTTGTAAATTAATGATGCACCAAAGGTGATTGATTATTTGAGTGAAGAGTTGATTTTTCTTCATATATTATCTTCTTCTTTATCCTTCCACCATGGCTCCATTTTAAGATTTCTACAAAATTTTACAGCAAAAATATAATTTTTTCCTCCATTTTTTTTTTTTTTGAGAATTCCTTTTAATGTAATGGGGGGGGGGGGTCGTTACTATTTGGGAGTACGTCTTTTTTTTTTTGGACTAACCATGCAGTCAAAGGGCGCACATAAAGCTATAGTAAGTGCTCAAAGAGTTTCAGAGATCAGAATAGGGGGAGGCCGACAGCTGTTGGGTATGTGTGTGTTAAAACCACGTACACTTTTAGTCCCATATCGGTTAGGGGAGAAATCCCCTACCAACATATAAGGATTTGCCCACTTCCCCCCACTAGTCATCACACTAGAGGAGGGGCTCCACTAGCTCACACACGCGCGCGCGTGCGTGCCGTGCCGAGCCGGGCTTGGGCTTGGGCTGGGCGGCGCGTGTGTGTGCGCCCGCGGACCCGGACACGATAGCACCTCCGAAATGGGCTGGTCCGCACCTGCCTTATTTTTGTTTTTTGCTTTTAAGTCCTCCACTATTTATTATTTACTATTTGGGACACTAGCCGTTACGCGAGAAGCGCTGCATGCTAGCCGTTACGTACAGGCTCGCTGCGAGCTGTAACGTGCGAGGTTAATGGGCTTAATCGCAGCCCATTAACCGCTCCCCTCTTTCAGCCTCCCATTAACTGCCCGAGGCCTATATAAGGCCCGATGCAGCCATGGGATGAACACACTCTGAAAATCAGAATTCCTCCCTGCTTACTGTCTCTCCCTCTTCCACTCTCTCGTATCGTGGTGCTCTTGTGCTGCCCCTTTGCTCCGAAGAGACTCCCTCTCTCGGACCAAGGCTCTGCTGCGGTGCTGCCTCCCCGATTCGAGAAGATCGTCATCCGAGTCGCTGGGTTCCTGAAAGTTCACGAGGTTCGCAAAACCTTCTTGGAGTCGTGCCGACGAGAAGGAGGTCGCCTGACCGGGGTCGCCGTATCTCCGAGAACCATTGCCACGAGACCCGCACGAGGGGGGCAATAAGATTCTTGGGACAGTGCCTAGCACACTTCGACCACAGGCCAGAGTTTCTAACTCTTCTTTTGTCCTAATATTAGATCTAAAATAATCGACTTGCATCTAATAGAGAAATCTAAATAATTAGATATATTTTAGATAGATTGTATCTCCCTTTTAGAAAAGTTCGGCAAGGTGAATGACGGTTCCATAGAACCCGCTTTGCCTTGGCAAACAATTTCTAAAAGAAATTTGTGACTTGTCCTTGTTTGCAAAAATAACATTTGCTAATCAATTTAATATTAATAATTTGATTAAATCCTAAATTTGCTAGTTTAGAACGATTAGATTTCCAACAATCCAAGAATCTTATTGTAATTTAATCGTTCATAAGTTATTTTCTTTGCAACGTGCTCACTAATCATCTGTTAGCTTACGTGATCATCTATTAGTCTTTATTTCGTGCTACCTATTAGTTGCTACTAGTTACAAAACTATTTTCTACAAAAGTAAATTAGAAGCATAGATTATAGAAAAGACTAAAAGTCGTCATTGAAATATTCCACTGCCTACGGTGTCTAGAAAGGCTTGTCAAACCGGCATTAAATTGCCCAAGGTAGCTTGGTATTTGAGCGAGCCTAGTGCTCCACCTCCTACCTGGAGCCCATCTGGCCGTTAGGATTTGGAAGTTTTATTTGGACTTCTAAAAGTCGAATCTATCTAGGTGTACTTTAAAATTGACAAAACTTATTTTTCAATCCACAGATTACAACTCCTTACTTTGGTCCGAAATGGCCTCACCAAACCGTGAAACCCTTAGTGCCAAACCCGAGAAGTTTGACGGGTTTAACTTCAAGAGGTGGCAAAACCAGATGCGATTCTGGCTAACCACACTTGGGTTACTGTCAGCCATAGGTGAAACCGCACCAGGAGTATCCAACGGGTCTAGCCAAACTCGTCGCACCCGAGCCTCCACTTTACAACCTGAATCTGAACCAACTTCTGGCATTCCCACTAGGACCCCAGAAGAAATCAACTACCATGGCCTTCATAGGATCCTAGGAGCCTTATCTGATAGACTATATGATATCTACTATACCATTCAAAACCCTAAGGACCTATGGGATACCCTAGAGCGTAAGTATGGCCTAGATGATGCTGGAGTAAAACGCTTCAAAGCGTCTGACTTCAACAGCTTCAAAATGGTTGACTCCAAACCCATGAATGATCAGATTCATGAGTTTGAAAACCTAGTCCAACACCTAAAGACGAATGGTTCCACCCTTGATGAAACCTTCCAGATAGCCTATCTTATAGATAAACTACCTGCTTCTTGGTCTGAATTCTCTAAGCACCTAAGTCATACCCAAGGTGACCTAACCCTAACTCAAGTTCTAAACTCTATTAGAATTGAGGAGCAACATAGACTCAGGGAAAAGGGATCCTCTGAATCCAAACCCAAGGCCAACAACATAGAGGGTCAACCGTCTAAGCCATTCCAAAAACCTAGACATAAGTTCCAGAAGAAACCCTTCCACCCTAAGCCTAAGCCATATACCAAGAAGCTACACCATAGCAACCATAACCCAAACTATCCCAAGGACCAAAAGAAGGAAGGAGTGCATTGCTGCTACGTCTGCGGTCGGACCAATCACATGGCCAACCAATGCTTCTACAAGAAGACAGCACCACCTCCAAATCCAAGAAGAAATGGTCCATCGCTACCCGGTTCCCAAGTCAACATGGTGACCTCTGGAGCTGGCTCTTCTGGGACTACTTTCAGGTCTGTTCTCTTCACCCCTGAAGTTAACATGACCTTTCAAGCATTTGATTGGTGGATTGACACAGGAGCTAACATTCATGTTTGCTCTGATCAATCTTTGTTTTCCACCTATCAGGTCTCAGGTGGAGGAGCTGTAAGCATGGGGAACAATGCTGAGGCTCGTGTGCTAGGGATAGGACGGATCGACCTGAAGCTGACGTCGGAGAAGACCCTAACCCTGCGCGGAGTCCACCACGTTCCGGAGATTAGGAGAAATTTAATTAGTGGGTCTTTATTAGTCCAACAAGGCTATAAGCTTGTATTTGAGTCCAATAAGGTTGTAATCACCAAGGGAATGAATTTTATTGGAAAAGGATTTCTCTATGATGGCTTATTCAAATTAAATGTCTTTAATCCTTCGTCTACAATTCTGAATGTTGAATCTTCGATCACTTGGCACCAAAGACTAGGTCATGTAAATTATAATTCTATTAAGAAACTCATGACCCTAAACATCATTCCCAAATCCGATACTAGGAATCTCGACAAGTGCGAGATATGCGTAGAAGCGAAACAACCTAAGAAATCCTTTAAAACCATCGATCGAGACTCCCAAATACTTGAATTAATTCACAGCGATGTTTGTGATTCTGGGAGAACCTCGAGAGGTGGCAATAGATATTTTGTAACGTTCATAGATGACGCGTCAAAATATTGCCATCTATACCTTATTAAAACCAAGGATGAAGTACTCAGTAAATTTAAAATTTACAGAGCTCTGGTTGAAAACCAATTAGACGAAACCATTAAGATCCTTAGGTCAGACCGAGGAGGGGAGTATACCTCAAATGAGTTAAGTGAATACTGTGATGACTATGGAATACTCCATGAAGTCACAGCTCCTTACACTCCCCAATCCAACGGTGTAGCGGAGAGGAAAAACAGGACCCTAATGAACATGGTTAATTCCATTTTACTAAGCTCTGGAGCGCCAGAGAACTTGTGGGGGGAAGCCCTAATGACGGCCTGCTTTATCCTTAACCGCATTCCCTTCAAACACAATGACTTGACCCCATACGAAGTATGGAAATATAGAAAACCTAACTTAGAATATTTAAAAGTGTGGGGGTGCCTAGCTAAGGTAAAAATCCCCGATCACAAAAGAAAGAAGATAAGACCTAAGACTGTAGATGCCATCTTTATTGGTTACGCTTCAGAAAGTAACGCTAATCATTTTTTAGTGTTTAACTCTGAAATAAGCGAAATAGCCAATAACACAATAATCGAAGCAAGAGATGCCTCATACTTCGAAAACATCTTTCCTTATAAGACTAGGATCAATACTAGGATTAATACTAATAACCAGGCCTCTAGTTCTAATCAAGTGACTCAGATCGAACCTGAAGTCCAATTAGAACCTGAAGACCAGACTGAACCGGTAACCCAAACCGAACCTAGGAGGAGTAAACGTGTCCGTGTAGAGAAAGTCTTTGATGACTTTTATGCACTTATGGTGGAGAACTCTTCCTCCACCTATACAGATGCAATGAAGTCCATAGACTCACCTTTTTGGAAAGAAGCCATAGATAACGAGATCCAATCCATGCTTCAAAACCAAACCTGGGAACTCACCAATTTACCTCCTGGTTGTAAAACCATAGGATGTAAATGGGTGTTTAAGAAAAAGCTTAGACCCGACGGTACCATAGATAAATTTAAGGCACGCCTTGTAGCCAAGGGCTTTACCCAAAAACCTGGGGTAGACTACTTTGATGTCTACTCACCTGTCGCTTGGATAACCACGATTAGGATCCTCATCGCCTTAGCTTCAATCTATAAGCTAGTCATATATCAAATGGATGTTAAGACTGCTTTCTTGAATGACGATCTTTATGAGGAAATATACATGGATCAACCCGAGGGATTTACTACACCTGGACAAGAGGGAAAGGTGTGTAAGTTAATTCGATCCCTCTATGGTCTTAAACAAGCCCCAAAACAATGGCACATGAAATTCGATGAAGTTATCTTATCCTATGGATTTGATATCAACACAACGGATGAATGTGTATACCATAAAGTAGATGGTAATAATGTTGTCATCTTATGTTTGTATGTTGACGATATTTTGATATTCGGTTCAAATATACAAATCATAAATGATATCAAACATTTTTTGTCCCAAAACTTTGACATGAAAGATTTAGGACAAGCCGACGTTATTTTGAACACTAAGATCATTAGGAAGGACAATGGTTTAGTGTTATCCCAATCCCACTATGTCGAGAAAATCCTTAGGAAATTTTACGACCCCGATTGTCAACCGGTATCCACATCATATGATCCAAATACCCATCTGACAAAGAATACTGGACTTCCTAGACTACAGAGCGAGTATGCTCAAATCATAGGATCGCTAGGTTTTCTAGCAAATTATACTCGACCCGATATCGCTTACGTGGTAAATAGACTTAGTCGTTATACGTCTAACCCGAATTTGTCCCATTGGAATGCGTTAGAAAGAATTTTTAGATATCTTAAGGGAACCATATCATACGGTCTCCACTATAGTGGATATCCAGCTGTATTAGAGGGATACTCTGATGCTAACTGGATTAGTGACTCAATAGATATTAAGTCCACAACCGGATATGTATTCCTACTAGGAGGTGGAGCCATATCTTGGAAATCCACCAAACAGACTGTTATAGCTAGGAGTACCATGGAATCAGAAATGATAGCGCTAGATACCACTAGCACAGAAGCAGAATGGCTTCGAGATCTTCTATATGAGATCCCATTGATAGAAAAGCCTTTACCGGCTATATCTATCCATTGTGATTGTCGATCAGCTATTGATAAATGTAATCAAGAAAACGCTGACGTGAAAATAAATCGACATCTGAAAGTGAGACATAGATCTCTCAGATATAAGATGAAAAATCAAATAATTGCCCTAGACTTTGTTAGATCCAAAAAGAATTTGGCGGATCATCTAACTAAGGGCCTATCTAGGACAGTGGTCTTAGAATCGTCGAGGGGGATGGGATTAAGCCCATAAGAAAAATCACCGCAGTGGGAACCCAACCTCACGGAGGTTCAATGGGTAGAAACAAACTGTAGTAGTGATTGAAAATAAGGAGCATTGAATAATGCTTCCGTCCCTATGACGTCAGTGCTTATTAAAAGCAAGGGGTAGGATGAGTGTAAAACTCTTAATAAGTCCAAGACCCATGAGGCGGGGTGTCGCCTTGCTCACACCCCTATTAGGACTTACCTATATGTATGTCGTTGTGAGGCCGCAACTCTTGGACCAGAGCTGCTCCCTAGAAACATACAAGAAAAGATATCTGCGCAAGGCCATTAATAGCGCAACCCGCTTAGAACCATCGAAAACTGTACTACGTGTACTACTTGTAGAAACCCGATAAATGAGGCTGGTTCAAGGCGTAGTCCACCAAGTCCTCACGGATGTATACAACTGTACTAAGTGGAGGTTCAAACCGGAAGGTACCTACACCTACTGCGTAGTATAAGGAATCCAGCAAAGTCCTTTTATTTTACATTTTAAACTTTTTAATTATTTAATATTTAGTGGTTTTAAACACATGTGGGGGATTGTTGGGTATGTGTGTGTTAAAACCACATACACTTTTAGTCCCATATCGGTTAGGGGAGAAATCCCCTACCAACATATAAGGATTTGCCCACTTCCCCCCACTAGTCATCACACTAGAGGAGGGGCTCCACTAGCTCACACACGCGCGCGCGTGCGTGCCGTGCCGAGCCGGGCCGGGCTTGGGCTTGGGCATGGGCATGGGCTGGGCGGCGCGTGTGTGTGCGCCCGCGGACCCGGACACGATAGCACCTCCGAAATGGGCTGGTCCGCACCTGCCTTATTTTTGTTTTTTGCTTTTAAGTCCTCCACTATTTATTATTTACTATTTGGGACACTAGCCGTTACGCGAGAAGCGCTGCATGCTAGCCGTTACGTACAGGCTCGCTGCGAGCTGTAACGTGCGAGGTTAATGGGCTTAATCGCAGCCCATTAACCGCTCCCCTCTTTCAGCCTCCCATTAACTGCCCGAGGCCTATATAAGGCCCGGTGCAGTCATGGGATGAACACACTCCGAAAATCGGAATTCCTCCCTGCTTACTGTCTCTCCCTCTTCCACTCTCTCGTATCGTGGTGCTCTTGTGCTGCCCCTTTGCTCCGAAGAGACTCCCTCTCTCGGACCAAGGCTCTGCTGCGGTGCTGCCTCCCCGATTCGAGAAGATCGTCATCCGAGTCGCTGGGTTCCTGAAAGTTCACGAGGTTCGCAAAACCTTCTTGGAGTCGTGCCGACGAGAAGGAGGTCGCCTGACCAGGGTCGCCGTATCTCCGAGAACCATTGCCACGAGACCTGCACGAGGGGGGCAATAAGATTCTTGGGACAGTGCCTAGCACACTTCGACCACAGGCCAGAGTTTCTAACTCTTCTTTTGTCCTAATATTAGATCTAAAATAATCGACTTGCATCTAATAGAGAAATCTAAATAATTAGATATATTTTAGATAGATTGTATCTCCCTTTTAGAAAAGTTCGGCAAGGTGAATGACGGTTCCATAGAACCCGCTCTGCCTTGGCAAACAATTTCTAAAAGAAATTTGTGACTTGTCCTTGTTTGCGAAAATAACATTTGCTAATCAATTTTAATATTAATAATTTGATTAAATCCTAAATTTGCTAGTTTAGAACGATTAGATTTCCAACAACAGCAGCTGCTATTTATCAGTTCTACAACCTTGTGAACATGACACCAACGGTCAGAATTTACACGCACAAACAAAGCACAACGGTCTTGAGAAAAAGTTCACTCCACGGTGTCCAAACCGGGATACAGTATTTGATACTTTGGGAGTCAAGATAATTCAGATACTGTGTTCAATGATACAGTCCATTGTTCTGTCTAATTATTAAAAGGGCACCTCATGAAATCTCAGTTAATATGAGCAGAAAGCCCTTGGATAGCAACAAAACTAGGGTTTCTGCATGACAAGGAGGTGCAGCTGAAAGTGAGTATGAATTCTTTCTTTCAAATTCCTTGATATCCCTCTTAATAATTGGTCCGTGTTCACACCATGTGAGCTCGGGAGGCCCTCACAAAGAAGCCAAAGGCCCAAGAGTAGGGTTTTTTCTTTTTCTTTTTTCCCTCAGTGAATGCACTCGGCCCCTCACTTCACCCCACCATGGCTGACTTGGGAGTGGCCCTATAGTTAATGCTCTTCGCTGTTCTCTGTTGACTTCCCTTCCACACACACACCTCCCCAAGCCCTCTGCTCCCATCTTTTCCTCGCTTGGGTCAGCGCCATCTCCCATGGTTTCTTGTGCATATATACCACTGGAATCGATTGTCTTGGACCCTTGTCCGAGAAGGAAAGAAACCCATTCTCTCTCTCTCTCTAAAGGAGGAAGAGGGAGACAGAAAGGAGGATGGGGAGGCCACCCTGCTGTGACACGATAGGTTTGAAGAAAGGCCCATGGACACCAGAGGAGGACATCATCCTGGTGTCCTACATCCAGGAGCATGGTCCTGGGAACTGGAGGGCTGTTCCCACAAACGCTGGTGAGCTGCCCTAATGATCTGTGTGTCCAATTTGATATGATATCTTTCATCAGATCCAAAAGGGGCATCATCTTGCCCTTAAGTGGTCTAGAGAGACTAGATCCGAAAGGGACTTCAGGGTCCGGTGAGGCTAGCGGCCTTGAGTTGCGTGTTTACTTTTGCCGATCGATCACCCGATGATCGGAGTCCGTAAAAATTGAATAAACCAAGATCAGATCTTACCATTGCGACGAGCCTCTGCCATAGCGTCTGCAACTGGATAGCCAGTACTGAAAACCGTCTTTTACATTAGATATATGATTCGGTGTTTTGATGATCCCTACCTTATCGGCCGCAACGTTTTCCGAGCCGGAATTGATTTTTATGTTTTGTAAATAAAAATTTCTCCCTTTTGACTATCAGGCTTATTGAGATGTAGCAAGAGCTGCAGGCTCCGATGGGCTAACTACCTCAGGCCGGGGATCAAGCGCGGCGCCTTTAATGATCAGGAGGAGAAGCTCATCATCCATCTCCAAGCTCTTTTGGGTAATAGGTAATTAGTTCACTAAATCTTTGTCAGTCCATAATCCTTACACAGTAAACCTAAATTTAAAATTAAAATATTATATTAATTCGATTTGCTTGGATAATTATCTTGGATGCAGATGGGCAGCCATAGCTTCTTATCTCCCAGAGAGAACAGACAATGACATCAAGAACTACTGGAACACTCATCTGAGGAAGAAGCTAAGGAAGCTCCAAGCCGGCGCCGACGATGCGGCGAGCGGCGGCGGGCTGTCGGCTTGCCAGCCGATCTCCCGAGGGCGGTGGGAGAGCAGGCTGCAGACCGACATCCACATGGCCAAGAAAGCTCTTTCTGAGGCTCTGTCGCTCGAGAACCCCGATTCCCTATCAGAATCGCAGGGTGCTTGCGCTAAGCCGAGCCGGCCGACGGTGGCCTACGCGTCGAGCACCGAGAACATATCCCGACTGCTCGAGGGGTGGATGAGGAACTCGCCCAAGCCCTCCGCCGCCCGGGCCAACTCGTCGTCGACCCAGCACTCCTCCGTCAACAACACGGTCGGAGGAGCCGACTCGGCCTCCAGTGAGGGGACGACCAGCGCAGCTGAACGCGGCGGCGGCGGCGGGGGCGATAACACGGCGCCGCCTGAGTCGATGTTCCGGCTCGACTCACCGACGCCGGAGGCGTCGGAGGCGAGCCTTTTCGGAGAGGAGAGCAAGGCGGGATCCGGGGCCCAGCTGCCGCTGTCCCTGATCGAGACATGGCTCTTCGATGAGAGCGGTGGGCAAGGGGAGGTGGGCCTACTTGACATGCAACTAGATGACACTGCTCTGTACGGTAGAATTGAGAAACTGGATGACACTGCAGCTGAGGTGTTCTAGAGAGAGAGAGAGAGAGAGAGAGAGAGAGAGAGAGAGAGAGAGACAGAGAGGTTGGCTTTATCTTTTCTGTTTTTTTTTTTTTTTTCAGGTCTTCCAAGACTTCAACTGATATGCTTAGTTCTATCGAGGCTTGATCACAAATAGATCCCTCGATGCAAGGAAAACAAGTGTAAATTACAGTAAGGCCCATCATATAGAACATTATATGAGGGTTCTCAGTGATATGAAATAGTTTCCATTAATGTGGTCTGTTGTTAAAGGTTTTTTTTTTTTTTTTTTTTTATGTTTGGTCAAGGGGCGGCTTTGTATCTTGGTGGTTGTCTCATATGTGAGAAAATTAGGGTTTGGGTTTGGTCTAACCCTGGTTTGTAAAGAGATGTGGAAATGAAAAGTGTCATCAAATTTTTTTTATTTTTTTAAAACCCCTCCTTATGGAGAGAGGATTAGGCAGCCCCCGACCATATACTTTCAAGACTAATCACGAAACAATAAGGTTACAGAAATCTCGAGTCTCAGAGGACAGAGTAGCCGACCAAGGTACAATCCAAAATTTGATGGTATTGTCACCCTTTGATTTTATTTCATTAATAAACATGTTGGTATGTCACTACAAAAAAAAACGTTTTTTACCGACGGAATATATCTGTCGGTAAAGTTTGTTTTCCGTCGGTAAAGATTTATCGTGACGGAAGTTATTTCCGTCGCTAGGCTGTCAAAAAAAAAGACGTCGGAAAAAATCGGCGACGGACACAAAATATCCATCGGTATTAATTATTAATACCGACGGATATTTTGTGTCCGTCGAAAATATATAAATATTTAATTAAAAATATAAAAGCTTTTTACCGACGAAATATTACCGTCCGTCGGCAATATATAAGGTTATTACCGACGGTATAATGTCTTACCGTCGGTACAACGTTGTATATTACCGACGAATGACTCATTTCCGTCGGCAATATATAAATTATTTAAAAAAATAAAATATATTATTACCGACGGAAGTTATAAATTCCGTCGGTAAAAAAACATGATTTTTTTTTAAAAATTACTAAAATAATATTTTTAATTCCTGTGATTTACAACAATACCACAATATATTCAAATATTATCATAATTGACTAAATCAACTATTACCATAATTTATCAAATATTACCACAAATTACCAAATATTATCACTATACCAGACAATTATAAACAAGACCAAAAAATGACCACATATTTATTACAAAATTATTTTTACACAATCCAAAACTGAGGAAAGCTGCATGCCCTAGCTAGCTAAACCACCCCATGCCGCCCAGCACTAACACTGGTGCTCTCATCCCCTGACGCTGCATATCCTGCAATTAACATGTATTTGTTAAAAAAATAGTTTATATATATAATTAAGAGTCTAAGCGTTGAAAAATAATAAGTTAGCGTATTTCGGATTTAAAATTGGTTTGGATGCGATCAGATCATCATCGGATTGGCATCTGATAATTCATATTTGGAATTTTATCGTATTTTGGACTTACGAGCAAGTTCTAATTGGATATTTTAATAATTTACCCTCCGATTGACCAATTGAGAGTCTAAGCGTTGAAAAATCACAAGTTAGCGTGTTTCGGATTTGAAATTGGTTTGGATTCGATCGGATCAACATCCGATAATTCATACTTGGACTTTTATCGTATTTCGAACTTACGAGCAAGTTCTAATTGGATATTTTAATAATTTACTCTCCGATTGTCCAATTGAGAGTCTAAGCGTTGAAAAACCATAAGTTAGCGTGTTTCGGATTTGAAATTTATTTGGATTCGATCGGATCATCATCGGATCGGCATCCGATAATTCATACTTGGAATTTTATCGTATTTCAGACTTGCGAGCAAGTTCTAATTAGATATTTTAACAAATTACCCTCCGATTGACCAATTGAGAGTCTAAGTGTTAAAAATCATAAGTTAGAGTGTTTCAAATTTGAAATTGGTTTGGATTCAATCGGATCGTCATCGAATCAGCATCTGATAATTCGTACTTGGAATTTTATCGTATTTCGGACTTGCAAGCAAGTTCTAATTGGATATTTTAACAATTTACCCTCAGATTAACCAATTGAGAGTCTAAGTATTGAAAAATCACAAGTTAGCGTGTTTCGGATTTGAAATTGGTTTGAATTCGATCGGATCGGCATCCGATAATTCGTACTTGGAGATTTATCGTATTTCGGACTTGCGACTAGGTTCTAATTGGATATTTTAATAATTTACCCTCCGATTGACCAATCGAGAGTCTAAGCGTTGAAAAACCACAAGTTAGCGTGTTTCGGATTTGAAATTGGTTTGTATTCGATCGGATCATCATCGGTCGGTATCCGATAATTTGTACTTGAAATTTTATCGTATTTAGGACTTGAGAGCAATTTCTAATTAGATATTTTAATAATTTATTCTCCGATTGACCAATTGAGAGTCTAAGCATCGAAAAATTACAAGTTAGCGTGTTTCGGATTTGAAATTGGTTTGGATTCGATTGGATCGTCATCGGATCAGCATCCAATAATTCGTACTTGGAATTTTTATCATATTTTGGATTTGCAAGCAAGTTCTAATTGGATATTTTAATAATTTACCCTCCGATTGACCAATTGAGAGTCTAAGCATTGAAAAATCACAAGTTAGCATGTTTCGGATTTGAAATTGGTTTGGATTCGATTAGATCGTCATCGGATCGGCATCCGAAAATCAGTACATGAAATTCTATCGTATTTCGGACTTGCGAGCAAGTTCTAATTGGATATTTTAACAATTTACCCTCCGATTGACAAATTAAGAGTCTAAGCGTTGAAAAATCACAAGTTAGCATGTTTTGGATTTAAAATTGGTTTGGATTCGATCGGATCAGTATCGGATCGGCATCCGATAATTCATACTTGGAGTTTTATCGTATTTTGGACTTGCGAGCAAGTGCTAATTGGATATTTTAACAATTTACCCTCCGATTGACCAATTGAGAGTTTAAGTGTTGAAAAACCACAAGTTAGCGTGTTTCGGATTTGAAATTGGTTTGAATTCAATCGGATCATCATCAGATCGGCATCCGATAATTTGTACTTGGAATTTTATCGTATTTCGGACTTGCGAGCAAGTTCTAATTGGATATTTTAACAATTTACCCTCCGATTGACCAATTAAGAGTTTAAGTGTTGAAAAATCACAAGTTAGCGTGTTTCAGATTTGAAATTGGTTTGGATTCGATCGGATCATCATCGGATCGGCATCCAATAAGTCTTACTTGAAATTTTATCGTATTTTAGACTTGCAAGTAAGTTCTAATTGGATATTTTAAGAAGTTACCCACTGATTGACTAATTGAGAGTCTGAGCGTTGAAAAATCAAAAGTTAGCGTGTTTCGGATTTGAAATTGGTTTGGATTCGAAATGATCATCATCAGATCGGTATCCGATAATTCGTACTTGGAATTTTATCATATTTCGGACTTGCGAGCAAGTTTTAATTGAATATTTTAATAATTTGCCCTCCGATTGACCAATTGAGAGCCTAAGCGTTGAAAAATCACAAGTTAGCGTGTTTCGGATTTGAAATTGTTTTGGATTCAATCGGATCGGCATCCGATAATTTGTACATGGAGTTTTATTGTATTTTGGACTTGCGAGCAAGTTCTAATTGGATATTTTAACAATTTACCCTCTGATTGACCAATTGAGAGTCTAAGCGCTGAAAAACCATAAATTAGCGAGTTTCAGATTTAAAATTGGTTTGGATTCGATCGGATCGGCATTCGATAATTCTTACTTGGAATTTTATCGTATTTCGGACTTGCGAGCAAGTTCTAATTGGATATTTTAATAATTTACCCTTCGATTGACCAATTAAGAGTCTAAGCTTTGAAAAATCACAAGTTCGCATGTTTCGGATTTGAAATTGGTTTGGATTCAATCAGATCGGCATCAGATCGGTATCTGATAATTCGTACTTCGAGTTTTATTATATTTCGAACTTGCGAGCAAGTTCTAATTAGATATTTTAATAAGTTATCCTTCGATTGACCAATTGAGAGTCAAAGAGTTGAAAAACAACAAGTTAGCGTGTTTCAGATTTGAAATTAGTTTGGATTCGATTGGATCATCATCGGATTAGCATTCGATAATTAGTACTTAAAATTTTATTGTATTTCGAACTTGCGAGTAAGTTCTAATTGGATATTTTAACAATTTATCCTCCGATTGACCAATTGAGAGTCTAAGCGTTGAAAAACCACAATTAGCGTGTTTCGGATTTAAAATTGGTTTGGATTCGATCGGATCATCATCGGATCGGCATCTGATAATTTATACTTGGAATTTTATCATATTTCGGACTAGCGAGCAAGTTCTAATTGGATATTTTAACAACTTACCATTCGATTGACCAATTGAGAGTCTAAGCTTTGAAAAATCACAAGTTACCGTGTTTCGGATTTGAAATTGGTTTGGATTCGATCGGATCATCATCGGATCAGCATCCAATAATTTGTACTTGAAATTTTATCGTATTTCAAACATGCGAGCAAGTTCTAATTGGATATTTTAATAATTTACCCTCCGATTGACCAATTGAGAGTCTAAACGTTGAAAAATCATAAGTTAGCATGTTTTGGATTTGAAATTAGTTTGGACTCGATCGGATCGACATCCTATAATTCATACTTGAAATTTTATCGTATTTTGAACTTATGAGCAAGTTCTAATAGGATATTTTATCAATTTACACTCCGATTGACCAATTGAGAGTCTAAGCGTTG
This sequence comes from Chamaelirium japonicum, assembly GCA_947650365.1. NCBI lineage: Eukaryota > Viridiplantae > Streptophyta > Magnoliopsida > Liliales > Melanthiaceae > Chamaelirium > Chamaelirium japonicum. The sequence goes on along the minus strand of CANTAL010000077.1, from coordinate 1,175,228 downwards.
AAAAATCATAAGTTAGTGTGTTTTAGATTTGAAATTGATTTGGATTCGATTGGATCGGCATCTGATAATTCGTACTTGGATTTTTTTTTATATTTCAGACTTGCGAGCAAGTTATAATTGGATATTTTAATAATTTACCCTCTGATTGACCAATTTAGAGTCTAAGCGTTGAAAAATCATAAGTTAGTGTGATTCGGATTTGAAATTGGTTAGGATTTGATCGAATCCTCATCAGATCGGCATCCGATAATTTGGATTTGAAATTGGTTTGGATTCGATCGGATCGGATCGACAAGTTTTAATTAGATATTTTAAGAATTTACCCTCCGAATGCATTAGTATATAAAATAAGAATGATGATATCACACTAAGCATATAAGAGAAAGAGAGAGGGAGAGATGTAGTGGTCTAGTGAGGTCTGAAAAAAATACCTGGTCTGAAACAACAACAAACACCAGCCAAAAAAGAGATAGGATCTGCATGAGGTTTTGGGGGGTGCGATCCTCATCCCCAAAACGTGCTCTCTGTAGCCTCAACACCTGCAGCATGTTATCGTCGCCACTCATGTCGTCGTCACCACTCCTCCTATCGCCGGCGTCACTCCTCATGTCGTCGTCGCCACTTCTCCTGTCGCCGGCACCACTCCTATCGTCGTCGCCAAACCTCCTGTCGATGTCGCCACTCTTTATGTCACCATCGCCACTCCTCTTGTCGTCGTTGCCTCCTCTGTAACTGTAACCGATAACGTTGTATTGCCTGATGCTCTCTCCAAACTGCCGCATCTCGTATCATGTTTTGCTATTCAATTTGACGCTCTAAGAAACTATGAATCTCTCTTTCTGAAATGCACAATCGATATCATCAAATCTATGCATTTGTAAAATTATAAATGCTATTTAATTTTTTTTTTTTTTGAAAACACATACGATTCAGTTCCATCTCAATCCATACTCTTCTAATAAAGAGATTCACATTACGGGTGCTTAACCTGAGCCGCCAACCACGTCACCGCTGGTGCCCACCACACGCACTCTGTCCATATGCGGCTGTGTGTATGAGAAAGAATAATAAAAATATAAATGTATAATCCCTTGTAAGTAGACACCAACGTATATTTTTTTAAGATTAAAATTTTAATAAATTATAACACGTAGAGAATTATGATTTCGAGATAAATTTAAACCTAAATCTTTGAATATTCACCTACCCCTAACCTAAACCCGAAACCTAACCCTAATCCTAACCTAAACTCTAACCCTAATCTAAACCTAACCCTAACCCTAATCTAAACCCTAATCCCAATATAAACCTAACCCTAACCCTAATCCTAACCTAAACCTAACCCTAATCCTAATATAAACCTTAATCCTAATCCTTACCCTAAACGTAATCTAAACACTAACCTAAACCCTAAACCTAAGTCTAACCCTAATTCTATAACCTAAACCTAAACCTAAACCTAAACCATAAACATAACCCTAACCCTAATTCTAAACTCTAATTTTAAACTTTAGGATACGATTTGGAACAAAATAGTTGACAAAAGGGGCATTGTGCTAACATTTCAAACTTTAGGGTTCGAATAGGAACAAATGAAAGAGGGAGGAGGAGGAGAAGAGGAGGGGAACTCACCAGAGGAGGACGAGGAGGAGGAGTCACCGGAGGAGGAGGAGGAATCGCCGGAGAAGGAGGAAGTGCCGGTGTCAGAGGTGTGCGGGAGGGGGGAGGCCGGAAGGGAGGGAGGCCGGAGGTGCCCGGGAGGGGAGGGGAGGGCAGGGGTGGCCGGCCGAAGGGGAGGGAAGGGGAGGTCGGAGGTTCATCGGTCGGAGGGTAGGGGAGGGCATTGCAGGGGATCGGGAGGGCAGTGGAGGGGAGGGGAGGGGAGGCAGTGGTTCGAAATAACAGAGAAAAAAGGGATGATCGGGTTAAAATCGTAGGCATTTTATCAACGGATCGATCTTATATTTCCGTCGGTAAATATTCATTTAATACCGACGAAAATTATATATCCGTCGGTAAAATGTATATCAAATATTATTATATATAATTCTTTATAATACCGACAACTAAATTTAAAATTGTCGGTAATATTTAATATTTTTTTCCGACGGAGCTAATAATATCCATCGGTAAACCTATTATGCCGACGGACATTTTTATACTGTCGGTAATTAAAATGAAAAAAATATTTAAAAATTCGTAGTGTTTATGCCGATGGATATTACTATTATCGTCGGTAATAAGTATTTTATTACCGACGGAAATAAAATATTCCGTCGGCAAAATATGTCTTTTTTGTAGTGTGTACACCGTGTAGTGAACTTTTACTCAAGGCTATTTGTGAGCTTGTTTGCGCATGTGAATCCTAGCTGTTGATGCAATGTTTTCAGGATTATGAAATTAATAAATAACTGTTACTGGCTCCCCTGTTTCGATCTTTGAAAATCTTTGAGCCCTTGTTCTCGCATCCTGTATATCCTCTGACCACCTGGCCGGTCCAGAAAATACGAAATGGTTGGGCCCATCATGCGCTGCCTACACCTTCCTCAATAGAGGGTTTCTCAAAAAAAAAAAAGTGAATCTTATTTATCTTTTTTATTTCTAATTTTTTATTATTTTTAAGGTACCACCGTGTTGGTTGGACAGCATGTGTTTGCTAGTGTAGCACAAGATAGACCTAGGAATTTTTTTTTCCCGAGAAATCCCTCTTAATGGATGAGAGAGGGGG